>CM030778.1:1787187-1807020 GCA_018104995.1 Cairina moschata
CCCTTCCCTTCCCTTCCCTTCCCTTCCCTTCCCTTCCCTTCCCTTCCCTTCCCTTCCCTTCCCTTCCCTTCCCTTCTCAACATCTCCGGCTCCAGAAAGTCTCCAAAAAAATGTGCTTGGAAAAAACAAAAGCTTTAAAAAAAAAAAAAAATGAAGCTCGGGAGAAATTGGACCACCTGAAAAGCATCCTTGCTGGTGGGATATATTTATTAGTCACCTCGCTCTCCGCAGAAGGTGGTGGCAGCACTGGTAGTCGAGTGCTTAAAATAGGCTGAGCGCTGCGCAAACAGCCGGGGCTGAGCTAAACCTCCATCTGAGGCGTTGGGAGAAAAACGGGGTTTGGTTGAACGAAATCTGCCAGATTCAGGCCAAAAACACAATGTGATGTGAAGGACTTGGGCTCGAGCTCTGCGGGAGCAGGGCTCTTTTCGAGACAAAGGACCAGACTGCGCATCCCCAGGACGCCGGGGGCACGGCGACAATAAATCTGCTTCTTTTTCTACCCTGTGGTGGGTGAGAAAGAGCCAAGCAGCAGGGCTTTTGCCCCGTGGAGGTGTCCCAGGCTGTGCTGCTTCCTCTATTTCTGGGCATCGTGGCCCTTCACATCGCCTCCACCACCTCCTTCGTTCACCTTTCCACGAGCCCTTGTAGGAACGCGTGTGTTCGGGCATCCATCTGGAAAAAAAAAAAAAGACATTTTTTCATGGAAATATCTGCATTTGCAAGCATCCAAGCATTTCACAACGTCTTAAAGTCTGCAAAGCTGCCCAGCACGGAAAGGAAGCGGTCCCGTGTGACAGAAATCACACCCACGACGAATAATCAGCCTTAATAATCCACGCGCTTCATCAGCGGATATTAATTGGTGTATAAATAGGCCCGCAGGATAAAAAAATTAAAAAATCAAGGCTCTGCTGTTTATTAAAAAAAAAAAACACCAAAATCAACCCACGGTGGGGACACAAAAGTAAAAGGAACACGGAGCTATCTCAGCGATTCCTTTGCCACAAGACACCATCTGCCTGCCAGGCAGAATCCCAGTCCACGCTCAGGAGGAAACCAGTTTGCTTGCTGGCCCCGTAACTGGGTACAAAAGGAGAGGGTTTGGGCCAAATGGATTGCATCTTTACAGCAAAAGCCAGCTAGAGTCTCATGGCTACACATTTAATACAGAGCTTTGCATCACTGAAGTCTCTTCTCCTGCCCTAACATCTCCCTCTGCTAGCACTATGAACAACACCAGCATCTCCTCCAGCTTCTAACCAGACTGGGATTTTTCCCCGACAACCTTTCCTCAGGATAACATCCTTAAGGAACAGCTATCCCAAATGAAAGCTCCCTTCGGAGCATCCAGCGAGGCAAACTCGTCGTTTCATCCACCTGGTACGGTGTCCTCCTGCTCCACCCTGCATTGCATCGCACGAATTCCCCGCACGAGCTAACAACACCGTGTTTGGATAGGGATGAGGGTGAGATAAGCCACGCCGCGATGGTGTAACTTCACCCCTACCCTGCCCACGCTCACGCTCGCGTTGTCGCTGCACTGCCACAAACTGTGACCAAAGGTAAGAAACACCACAAAACACTTTTTTTTTTTTCGTTTATTTACGCAGTACCGAGTGGCACAGCCACAGCTCAGTCAAGACCACCTCAAAAGAACAAAACCTAAGGATGGCATCTGTCAAAGGCTCACATTTTGGAAGTGAAGGTGAATTGAAACCTACTAAGAACAGGTGTGTGGTGTTTGTTTTTTTTTTTTTTCATAGTTTTCCTCCACAGCTCCTCTGGAAGTCCCTGAGGACCAGGGGCTGAAAATTGCTGTGGTAAACCTGAGTTTGGGGTAAGAGCGTTGCCTTCTGAGACACCTCCATGGGCTATTCTCCCATGAAAAATGAGGGAGAATGGGCTAAAGTTGTGCTAGGAGTGTTTTAGGTTGGATATTAGGAAGAACTTCTTTACTGAGAGGGTTGTGAGGCATTGGGATGGGCTGCCCAGGGAAGTGGTGGTGTCACCATCATCCCTGGAGGTCTTTAAAAGATGTTTAGATGTTGAACTTAGTGATATGGTTTAGTGGAGGACTTGTTAGTGTTAGGTCAGAGGTTGGACTGGGTGATCTTGAGGTCTCTTCCAACCTAGAAATTCTGTGATTCTGTGAACTTAGTGATATGTTTTAGCGGAGGGCTGGTTAGCGTTAGGTCAGAGGTTGGAGTCCTAATCTTGGAGGTCTCTTCTAGCTGAGGTGATGCTGCGATCTCTCCTACATCTACGCACCAGACCCCACCAAAAAATAATGCTAATAATTAAAAAACCTCCTCATTTCCAACTTCAACCTCCTCTGGCACACCTCGAGGCCGTTCCCTGTGCTCCGCTGCGAGGAGGGGCGACCTGCTGAGGGGACCGGGGGGAGCTGAGGGCGACCCCGGAGCCACCCCCAGCCCTGCCCAGAGCTGCCTGGGGGAGCCGGGGCCGGGGCGGGGCGGCACCGCCTCCTCCTCCTCTTCCTCTTCTTCCTCCTCCTCCTCCTCCTCCAGCGCCGCCATGGGACAAAAGCAGCGCTGAGGCAGCGAGGGCCGCTCCGTGCCCTCCTCGGCATGGCGGCCCCGCGCCGCTAGGCTCGGCCGGGGGCTCGCCGCCTCCTTCTCTCCTTTCTTTTTCCTTTCTCTCCGGCCATGCCGAGCGGTGGCGGGGCTGCGGCTTCTCCCCCTCCTCTCCCTCCTTCTTCCTCCTCCTCCTCCTCCTCCTCCAAGGGCCAGCCGCCGCCTCGCCTCCTGCTGCCGCCGCTGCTGCTCCTGCAGCCGCCCGCCGCCCTCCTGCGCCATCGCCTCGCCGGGCTCGGGCTCCGCCACCGCGGGCAGCCCCCGGGGAAGAGGAGGAGGAGGAAAGGGGACGGCTCCGCACCCCCGGAGCCCCCCGAGGAGGAGGAGGAGGAGGTGGAGGAAGAAGAGGAGGAGGAGGAGGAAGCCGAGGAGGGGGACCTGGAGCTGGACGAGGAGGAGGAGGAGCTGGAGGGGGAGGAAGAAGAGGAAGAAGAAGAGGAGGAGGAGGAGCCGGCTGCGCTGCTGCTGCCCTCCTCGCCCTCGCTGCCTCCTCTTCCTCCTCCTCCTCCTTTGCTGCCGGGGCTGGGCTCGGTGCTGCTGTCGCCGGCTTTCGATGCCCAGGAGGCGGCGGCGGCGCTGTACGGGGCGGGCGAGCCGCGGGGCATGATGGCGGCGGGGCTGCCCCCCGCCTACAGCAACGATGGAGGAGGAGGAGGAGGAGGAGGGGGAGCAGCCGCCACCAGCGGCGAGCAGGCGGCGCTGCTCCGCCGAAAAAGCGTCAACACCACCGAGTGTGTCCCCGTGCCCAGCTCCGAGCATGTGGCCGAGATCGTGGGCCGCCAGGGTGAGCGGGGACAGCCCGGGAGGGACGCGCAAAATGGCCGGGAGGGAGGGGAAGATGGGGGGGGGGGGGGGGGGGCCCCTCGCCTCAGCGCTGAGGCACACGGTGGCTGAGGGAGAAAGGATAAACCCCCAAGGATTAAGGGGTGTAGGAGAGCCCTGCTGGCATGGGTTGGGGCTGCAGGGCCCTATGTGGGGTTTCGGGTGGGTTTGTGTGTTGAGAAAGCTCGCCGGGGTGCTAGGGCTCGGTGGCTGCTTGGTGGGCTTTTTTTTGTATATAATGATCCCCTTTTGGTGTAAGAACAGGAGGGAAAGGGGTTACTGGGTGCCTTTCTCACGGCTCCACGTCTCGCTGAGGCCGGGGAGCAATGCAGGCTCTGGGCTGTGCGAAGTCAAGGGGCAGGAGCGAGCTCAAGCTCAGCTCAGCCTCCTGGTAGTTATGAAGTGTTTTCTGGTAGTTATGAAGCATTTCCCAGCTCTAAAACCTCACACACAGCCCAAACAGGTGCTGGGGCTTTGTTCTTCACCTTAACGTCCTCAATAAGCCTTTTCCTTCAGGAGTTTGGCACCGTATTTCACAAAACCCTATGGGCGCAGGGGCTCAGCCTGTGGCAGCATCCCCCTCGCTCTGCCCGCGTCGCCTCCAAGTTTGGGGCACGGTTAAAAACTTGCCTCAAGTTTCCACCCTGCACACCAAGCAGGACTCCGAGGAGGTGACCCGGCGATGGGGAAACGAGCCACCGACAACCCCTCGCTGACTAAAAACGTCTGCTTCTGGTTTCCTGTTGATTGCTAAATTTCGCGGGCCTCCGTTGTGCCTTTACGTAAAAGGTCATCCCTGCGATGTCCCTCGGTGGCCTCCCACCTCCTACTCCCCTGAGACCCCACGGATGTGTTACACCAGCTCTCCAGCAGCAAACCTTAAAAAAAAAAAAAAAAGGAGCTTTAAAAGCTCTTTTCATACCCAAAGCGAAGCGCAGAGCAGTGGCGAGTGTAGGTGTGGCAGGGCAGGCGGGTAGTTTCTCTCTTCCTTTTCCCTTTGTGCGTTTTTCTGTCTGGGTTTGGGGGTTGTGTTTCTGGCTTGCTGATCAGATAATAAGATGTTGGGCTGTCTGGGCTCTTACATCAGCGTGGCTTTAGCAGAAACAGTCAAATCAGTAAATCAGTGTGGCGCTGGAGAGATTCAGGCACTTGTTTCCTCATCCTAAATTTACTCGGCTTTAAGCATTCTTCATCAAAGGTGGGTTTTCTGCTGGGTGTTTCAAAAACCCAAAGCCTG
This sequence comes from Cairina moschata, assembly GCA_018104995.1. Taxonomy (NCBI): domain Eukaryota; kingdom Metazoa; phylum Chordata; class Aves; order Anseriformes; family Anatidae; genus Cairina; species Cairina moschata. Next base: position 1,791,844 of record CM030778.1, read on the forward strand.
TGCTGTAGGAACTGGCGTGTGTGGGGTCAGATACCCATTCCTGACACCGAGGTGGAAAATATTTATCCGTTGTTAAAACAGTAAGTGGCATGTCCCTCCGGTAGGTCGACGTGTGCAGGCTAGCCCGGCAGCCGGGTGGCTTTCTGCACCCTTAAATGCAGAAGCACAAGCCATGTTTTTCCACGAAATAATGCTCAAATGACTTCAGGCCTTGCTTGTGTGTCACTGGGGACGGGGGGGCAGGAGGAGAGCTGGAAAACGGAACTGAAAACCAGGGATTGCTTCAGTCCTTTGCGATGAAATGGGGGAAAACTGGGCTTCGAGGACCTATTAGGATGTGTTGTTTGTTCTCCACCGGATTGGGATCTCTGTAGTGTGTTCCTCAGCACTCAGAGTCCCTTAAAAACAAGATAATGGAGTTTGCATAAAAAGAGGATCATTGTTCCTGAAGAGTTCATTCGCTGCTTCTGCTTTTCTTTCTCATCTGATGTCACGCTGTCTGGCTCATGATACGATATTTAGCCTCGGTGGAGAGGGATTGTACCGTAGAGGAATTCGGGCTGCGAAAGAGGAAGGGGTAGAAGGAGGAGAGCTTGGTGTAAGGAAATTTTACCGAATACATTTGAATGAAAGCTTTGCTTCAGGAGGTTTTCGGCTGCGGTGTGACTTGGTGTGCCTGGGGCAAGCCTTGTTGGAGTTGCATCCTTCCCTGATCGTTCTGCTCCCTCTCAAAGAGAAGAAAAGATGCTGCGTTTTCACGAAGATAAATTTTCGTGTCCTTTCCGTGGCCGTCTTCGTGAGGTACAAAAAGAACTCGAAATATCCTCAGCCCCTGAAAAATCCGGAGTGCTGAGTTTGATCTGGGCTTTCCTGCCGTGTCTGAAAGCGAATTTATTCTCAGTACTGCCCCCCTTAAGTGGCAGAATAACGATTAATTGGCAGTTTCATGCTATTTTAACCAAAATTTAATTTTTAGGCAGAGGAAGAGAACTTCCAGGTGGTTTTTATCAGCCCAGAGAGTACTGTAGTACTTCAGAAACCTGGATTTGTGTTCCTTTTATCGTTGTTTTTTTAATCTCAAGTGTTCTCAACCTGTACTTCCTCGCTTTGTACCCCCAAAAATGAGTGTATCAGGCCTGGTTGGGCTTTCTTCCACTTCAGAGCCTCCAGAGGTGAGCAGCAAAGGGAGAGGGATCCTTGTATCCTTTTATTCTTGTTTAGGCATGCGACTGGGAGCCAGGAAAACTAGATTCCAAGCGTGGCATTGCACAGGCGTCCTGCGTGGACTCGAGCTTGCTGTTGAATCCGGCCTTCAGTGAAGCGACTGGACCTCGTGCTGCTCAGAAAACTGATTTTCCTTTCCTCTTAGTGGCTGAAAATGTGGTGTACAACAAGTTGCCTTGCTTTAAAAAGTCAGAAAGTTGGAAAAAAGCGCTCCAGAGAACCGGGAGCAAGCAAGTTGCATCTCTTGATGGGGTGACCTTGTTTGCCTGCAGAAAGCCGGGGTAGGGCGTGTGCCCAAAATGACATCAGCGTGCATCCGAGCTGCAAAAAGCTCTGGAGATCCAGCTGAGGAGCGCTCGTTTGGATCTCTAAATCACGTGAAAGTCTGCCAGCAGTCACCTGAAGGCATTTTTCTGCACGTAAACTCGCTGATGGTGACTTTTCCCTTTCTCCGTGGCAATTCTGCCGTAGCCTGTTGGCCTCGAGAAGGTTTTGGTTAGGCAGAACCGGAGCTTTCGGCGCTCTGAAGGCGTGTTTAAATCCTAAAACTTCTCCAGCTGCACGGATCCTTGATAAAACTGACCGTGGTGTTCTTTTTTTTCTCCCCGAGATAGCTCCAGCTTGATTGCTGTTTCCCTCCAAAGCCTGATGCCTGTGTAAGAACAGCCCGAACGATGGCTGCGGATCCTGAAGCAGGCAGGGCGGTCTCCAAAACCCCGGCTGAGTAAGAGGAGGAGGGATGATATCACCCCGTTTCGCTGATTAAATCGATAATGACAAATCTGCTGCGCGTGAGACGGCCTCGCAACGAAAATAACATGATTATGGATATTTAATGATCCCGGGCTCCCCTTTTTCTCTCTGCTTTTGAACGTGGGCTCTTGAGCGAGAAAATAATTTCTTTGCTTAAAATAATCCTGTAAATTGAAACAAACAGGGAAAAAAAAAAACACTGATAAGCAGGTAGCTTATCAGTAACGGAGCTCAACGGCCAAATACAACCAGCTGCCGCTCTCGGGGAGTGGAAACAGTGCTAAAACAATCCTAGAGCTCATCCTGAGTACAGTACCTAGGTGTCCCGTGGCAGGATTGAAAGCTAACAAAGCGGTTAGAGGGAAGATTTTTGGGGTTGTGTCTTTTTTAAAGCTTCTGGAGCAAGCCTGTTATTAAATGCTGTGTGAAATGGCTCGTTCTGAAGCCTGAAAGTGTAAGCTACTTGGTTTTTACAGCCTGGGACCTGAGGAACTGAAACGCGTGGAGCCTGCCAGAGCAAGAAAAAGCTTGAAGCCTGTAATGCAAATTCCTCATCCTCTGGCTCTCTGCTGCTCGTTTGAACAAAGGCACGACAAAATCTCGTCTTTTATACCTTCTAGTTCACGTTACACTCGACGATATGCTGTGGGATGTCGTGTTTAAAAACACCCAGCTCTGGCAGCGTTCTCGAAACGGAGAGATTTGGGGTTTTTTAGAAGCCATGTGAGTGTTTTTAACATAATCTTCCTTTACCTGGTCACCTTGAGGTGCTGAACGGGATGTTGAGTGTGCTCCTTTTTAACATCCTGCATCCTCAGGCAGGTCATGTTCCCAAAACTTGTCCCCACATCGATCCTATTAAGGAAAGCAACTTTTCCTACAGTTATTTTAGACACGTTCCCTCTTTTCTACTGCTGCTCTTCTGCTGTGGGGTCTTTGCTTCTCGGCAGCTGCTGCGTTAGGCCTGCTACTGCAAGTAATTAATAACCCAAGTCGCTGCCCTCTGGCTCCCCTGCTGCATGGAACTTGTTTACCGAGCTGCCATCTGGCTCGGGAGCGTGAGTTTGCCTCTGCCCGTGCAGTTTTGGGGTTGATAAATGGCCCCAACCTGCTAAATAGAATTGATGTGGTGTACCTGGGAAGTCTTGAAAGTGGTGCGTGTCGTCTTGTACACGCCAAAACACGAAGCAGGGGCCAAAAAAAAATAGAATTTTTTTCTTCTGGAATGGGTAAGTGTGATGAAATGACGATGGGAGAAGCGTCGGTCACTATACCCAGCACGAGTCATAATGAAACCTTCCGCGGGCAGGCACGGGGTTTGGGGAGCTGCGATGTAGCTGAAGGCCTCGGATTGCAGCCGTGAGTTAACGAGGGGGGGCAGGAGGCAGGGAAAAGGGGTGTAAAATGCTCAGCCCACGCGTCCAAATCCCAGTTGATGCGCTCGGATGTATCTCAGAAGCGTGGGGGGCTGTGGTGTTCGTGCCAGGCTTTACAGTAGCCCTTTGTGAGGTTTTCTCCTGACATCTATTTTACGTGGATCTATTCCATGAGATGCTCCTGGTGTTTATGAAAGGATGCTGCCTCATTTCCGTGAAATACAAATACGTATTTAAGTGGGAAGAGGTGAATTCAAGCAGTTTGTGCAGGTCAGAGAGTAATTGGTAGGCATCAGGAGGCCAATTTTGGTTTTAGTAAAGGGTTTCATCGTCGTGAAAGCTTGGGCAGCGCCTCGCTGGGGATCCTGTGGGCTCAAATGGGAAACATCAAGCCTTCGGGCTGCTTCCAGAAGGCACCTCGTGCCCGTGTTTCCCTTCATTATCCACCCGCAGGCTTCTGTGCGAGGCTAAATTTGGTTAAAATTGGCTCCAGTGGGCCAAAATGCTTTAAGCGTTCAAGGTGCTGCCGCCGTGTCCTGGCAAACTTGAGAATTCAGTCCCCAAAATCGAAGGTGAGCACTCGATGAACTTCTCCCTTCTCTTTCAGGCTGCGTTCGCCCGATTCCCAGGAGCAATTCCGTGTGGGCAAGAGTGGGGTTGAAATCGTGGGGATAACGGGGAGCAGGTGAAGAAATGGACTTTATATCCTACAAAGGCTGTGATACGGAGCCTTCTCTCGCTTGTAAATACTTAAATTTGTTTTTAGGGCACGCTCCTAAAGGAAAGGCTGGCGTATCAGGAGGGTTAGGCGTTTTTGTGAGCGTTTAGTCCGTATGTGGGATTTTGGAAATAACTCGGGGATAGCCAATAAATGGGGAAAAATACAAATTCAGCAGTGTTTCTGGGATATTCATGAGTTGTCTGTTGCAGAAAAAGCTTATTTATTCAGTATCTGATAGCAGGTGACAGGCTCAAACAGCCCAAAAGTTGTTAAAATAAGTTTGTGGCTTTCGGTGTCGGAGGTGCGCTTGGAAATACCGGGTAGAAGTCGTTACTGCTTTCGCTGGTGCGGCTTGCAGAGAGGGAAAAAACGCCGCTGCTGGTTTCACCCGATGGTTTTTTGAGACTCTGAAAATAGGTTGGCTTTCTTGTGGCTTTCTAAACTCGGCCGCCTCGCTGAACTTGGCGTGTGTTTCCTTCCAACAGGTTGCAAAATCAAAGCGCTGAGGGCCAAGACGAACACGTACATCAAGACCCCCGTTCGTGGCGAAGAACCCGTCTTCGTCGTCACCGGCCGGAAAGAGGACGTAGCCATGGCCAAAAGGGAAATCCTCTCCGCCGCCGAGCACTTCTCCATGATCAGAGCGTCGCGTAACAAGAACGGCCCTGCCTTGGGAGGTTTGCCGTGTACCCCCAACCTGCCCGGGCAGACCACGGTCCAGGTCAGGGTGCCTTATCGCGTAGTCGGGCTGGTGGTGGGACCGAAAGGAGCTACCATCAAAAGGATTCAGCAGCAGACCCACACCTACATCGTCACCCCCAGCCGGGACAAGGAACCCGTCTTCGAAGTGACGGGGATGCCGGAGAACGTGGACCGGGCGCGCGAGGAGATCGAGATGCACATCGCCATGCGGACGGGCAACTACATCGAGCTGAACGAGGAGAACGATTTCCACTACAACGGGACCGACGTCAGCTTCGAGGGAGGCGCCCTGGGGTCCGCCTGGCTGGCTTCCAACCCCGTCCCCCCTAGCCGCGCCAGGATGATCTCCAATTACAGGAACGACAGCTCCAGCTCCTTGGGAAGCGGCTCCACCGATTCCTATTTCGGAAGCAATAGATTGGCTGACTTCAGCCCCACCAGTCCCTTCAGCACGGGCAACTTTTGGTTCGGAGAAACGCTGCCTTCCGTGGGCGCCGAAGAGCTCGGGGCCGACTCTCCCGCCTATGACTCCTTCCCGCCGCCATCCCAAACCATTTGGACCCCTTTCGAACCCGTCAACCCCCTCGCCGGCTTCGGCAACGACCCCAAGCCTCAGCGCCGGGGGAGCCAGCCCTCCACCCCTCGCCTGTCGCCCACCTTGGCGGAAAGCCTGGAGCACCCCTTGGCGAGGAGAGCGAGGAGCGATCCCCCCGGCGCCGCTCTTCCCGTCTACATCCCGGCTTTTTCCAACGGTACCAACAGCTACTCCTCTTCCAACGGGGGCTCCACCTCCAGCTCGCCCCCGGAGTCGAGGCGCAAGCACGACTGCGTCATCTGCTTCGAGAGCGAAGTGGTGGCCGCCCTGGTCCCCTGCGGCCACAACCTCTTCTGCATGGAGTGTGCCAACAAGATCTGTGAGAAGGAAACGCCCTCGTGTCCCGTTTGCCAGACAGCTGTTACTCAGGCAATCCAAATCCACTCTTAAGTATATATAGATGATGATATTATTATTATTATTATTAATTATTATTATTATATATGGACATCTAAAGGCATGGGTGTAACGGTACCCTCTAGTAAACTTCCGAAGTAATTCTGACTGTTGGGCTTTCTTGGGATTAGGCTAAAGTTGTTGATAAATATCCGTTCCTAAAAAGGCTGCTACGGTAACACTACACCTCGGTGGTCTCTGCCCGCTTCAGTTTCACCAGACGCGCCTGGTGTGACACGGCACGGCGAGGGGAAGTTCTGAGCGCCGGCACAACCGCAACACAAATATCAAACAACACTTCCAACGCTGCCTTCTTTACACTGCCAGTTTTGAAAACAAGAAAAAAAAAAAAACAGGTTTGGGGAAATCTTTTTTTTTTTTTCTTTTTTTTTGCGCTTGATGCAACGACTTACGCCCAATTCTCTTCCCCATTAAAAATTCTTTTTTTTTTTTTTTTTTTCTTTTTTAAATGGATTTTTTTTTTTTTTTTTTTTTTAGATGGATTTCTTGAGAAGGATTTAAGGTTTTTCGGCAGGATCAGGTGAATTACTGCTACCGGTGAGCGGGGAGGGAAGGAGAAGCTGCCCGCTGCACCTCCGCCTTTCGCCCGAGGTGGTGACAGCGCTGTGGTCAGAGGATCAGGAACATATCGCCTCGAGCGGGAATTCCGCCCCGCTGCTTTTTCTTCATGTCGTGTGGAAGAGCCTGGCTGGCTTCGTCCCATTTCAGGAAGGGCTTTGGGATGCACACGATGAGTGAGGATGCTGACATTCCGTTCGTTAGTCCGATCAAGCTGTTCTTAAATTGCGTTTTAGAGCGTGCGTAGTTCCAAATGTGAAGCCTTTTTATGTTGGATCCGTATTTGTCTTGCACATACGTAAAGATGTATTTTATTTTTAGTAACGGAAAGGAAAAAAAAAAAAAGAGGGGGTGCGTACGTTCCCTCGTGTTACTCATGACAGCAGCTGTGACAGTGGCCCTGCAATCAGTTGACTTCATTTCAAAACCGTCTTTCCAATCATCGGGCGAAACGCCTTCGGAGCGTGCTTAAAAAGGACACAAAGGGGAGTTCCGGTGGATTTTTCTATTTTTTTTTTTTTTGTTTTTGAAGCATTATTTTCCCAAGACAAAGCTTTTTTCTCAGTATAACAGGAAAAAAAAAAAAAAAAAAGAAATTCTACGTGTATTGAACTAGTAAATATACAGAAACTTTATTTTTTATTTCCACTTGAAGAGTTACATTTCGTATCAAAGTTTACAGATAACGGTTTTTATTTTTGGATTTTTTCAGTCTGAGAGTTGCCTTGAGGGCACGATGACCGTGACGCAGAACTTTCAAGCTCCTTTGCTTGTAGGGATCTAGCTCCACGTCAGTATTGAACCCGAAGCTCTAGCTGCAGGCGTGTAGATAACGAACCGGCCTTCACCCAGCATGTTATTTTGTATTTTAGCGCATCGTACACGGCAACTACTAAGCCAAGGAATCGACGAGACGTTAGGTGCGTGTACCCTTTCTAGAAACCACGAACTAAGAATGGTTAAAAAAACAAAAAAAACAAACTCTCGAGCTAGTTTAGGATTTGCTAATTTTACTACACTTTTTGTTATGTATATGTAGGGAGGTCGTAGGGATTATGAATTCAATTTGAGTAAAGTTTAAAAAAAAAACATATATTTTATGATAAAAGGGCCTTTAACTTATGACGGCCAAAGCACTGATATTATATATTTGCTGTAAAGAGAATTATAAGAGTTTTATTTTTCTGATATTAAAAGTTACTTAATAAAGACTTGTTTCCATTACCTGGCGCCTGGTGTTGTCTCCGGGGTCCTGGCTTTGGGATTTGGGGCTGAGGAAGGGGAGGTTTTGTGACTGCCGGCCTCACCTCCTGCCTCAGTGAGCCCAAAACCAGCCCCTCTGCCTCTCCTCTTCCCTTTTTAGTGTTCAGGAGCCCTCAGCCTCGTCCCGAGGAACCTCTCGGTTGATTTGGGGAAACAAAAAATGTCATTAGTAGGGCTACTGGAAGCAACCCTAATGATTCTGGGCTTCTAGGATGGGCTGAAAGCACAGTGAACCCACTGTTTCCCCACAAACCGCCTGCCCCGGGGCTGCTCTCACTCGCTCTGGGAATAAAATAAAAAAAAATAAAAATAAAATACACAAGCCAAAGGTGTGAATCTTTACCTTTTTTAATCAAAAACATACTCTGGTACAGAATTTCCGCCGAGTTAACTACAGGATATTATCCACAAACTAGGGCTAATGGAAAAAAAAAAAAATAAGGTACAGGAAAGCTACAAAGGAACTACTGGGAATTCGGTTGACCGCTTATCAAAAGGCAATGGCTGAAAGGATAAACGTGGAACCAGGCTTCCCTGCCCCCAAAAAAAAACTCTTTTACAGTGAGTTTTGGGTTGGGGGTGCTTGGTGGCTCTCAATCCAGCTCGGTTCCACCTCGGCAGCGCTACCAAAGCTCACCAGAAAGAATATTTCAACTGCCTGACACGATGTTCAGATGTCTTCTGGTGTGGAGCGCGGTTTCGTGATGCTGCTGAACTCCTCTGCTGCTTCTGGCCATCCGAATGCCGTTGTCTTCCACCGAAGGAAGTTTCCTGGTGGGAAGCGTAAGCCAGGTACGTATTTTCCCTGGTTAATTAGAAATTTCTCGAAGGATGCAGTCAGAATCCTCCGCTGCAGGCGTTCCTGAAAAGCTGCAGCTGCTCTGACAAACGAGAGCGTTAGGAGAAGGGAAAATGAAAAAGGTTTTCAACCTTAAGGCTTCGAGGAAAGCAAACGTTGATTTTTCCAACATCAAGAAGCCATAGAGAGGAGAAGAAAATGGGATTTCTTTAGGAATACAGCGTGAAGAAGGCAGCACTGTTCATACGGAGAAAATTCATCCAGTTCTGGCCATCACTCTGGAGTCATCTGTCCTCTGTGCTGCGTGTGTGGAGCAGAACCGCCGACTGCCGACTCCTTTCCCAAGAATTTCAGCACGTGGGGGCAGCAACACCTCAACGCTGTGCAAGAAAGAGAGAGCCTCCTGTAGGGAGAAGCAGGGGAAGGAAGAAAAATTGGACTCGCTTCCTGGCAGCCGTCAACCACCACCAATTCCTGCCGCTGCTGGGCTGGCGAAGGAAAGCAAATCCCGTCCTTCAAGATCAGCGGTTCCAAGGTGCAGAATTACATAAAAAAAGCCAACTGAATTTATAAAAACTCAGGGTTTTCATAGTTTTATTTATACTATTAACTAGAGAGAAAGCATACATATTGTATCTGTCATACAGTCAATACATTTGCGGGTTTTTTTTTGTTGTTTTCTACTATAAATTCTCTATACAAAGTCATTGCCAATTGATACGGTCGTTGATGGCAGAGGGCTTAAAAGAACCGAGAGGTATAAAAACAGGTTTGCCATCTTGCCCTGAGTGGAAATGGTGAACGGATACAAAAAAACTGGATCCTAAACGATCGATGTCATTTCACGAGTGGCGGATGCGAGTAAAAAGAGTCACGCAACTTTGCTTTTGTGGTGTTTAAAAGACCTGCCAAGTGGCACGCGAGTAAAATCAGCAGTAGTTATGAAAATATGTTCCTGCCATCAGGTTCTCGTTCCGCAATTTCCGTGGCGCCTTTGCAGAAAGGGTATTTCATGGTATTTCAGCTGAGTGCCAGCACTGAGAGCATCCGTTTCTTTTAGTGTTTTAAAACTCACGTGTCCATAGAAATAAAAATCTAAGATCTCTTTTTTTTTAAAAACTAGTGAAGGAAAAGCGACCTTTCTTTTCCTTGCTGTTTTTAATCAATGCATGTCTCATCCCTCACTTTTTTTTTTTTTGCTTTTTTTTTTGGCAGCTTCTACCTTTTAATCTGGCAAAATCATACCAAGATAGGCAACAAAATAAAGAAAAAGTCTTCTGTTAACTCTTGTTCCCTAAAAAGAACGTCCCAAATCAGCTGGAATTTAGTTGCTGTCACGGAAATAATTCTTAGAAGGAATTTTCAGATATAAATATATATATATAATATATATTCTGCATACAAAAGGCTCCTGTGAGGCTTCTCACCCAAGAGGCCGTGATAGAGAAGGAAAAGTTTCAAAGGGAACAACCCCAATACTGGAAGGTCTCTCTGTAAGGCGTTTACCTTTCACCTCAAGCCCTGAGCCACGTTATCATGACAATTAAGTTCTGAAACATAACTGAAATCCAAATTCTGCATGTTCAGGTTCTTTCTGCTAAGAGCAAGGCGGCAAACACATTTTTAAAACCCGGTTTTCGAAGATTAAGCAGAACAAAAAGTAAAATATATCTTCAGGTTATAAACAAGAGTTGTATTTTACAATCCACCATCCTCACAACATAACGGCCCACAGCAGTGCAGCAGAGGGAAATCTCAGTCTAAAGGTTGTGGGTCGGCGATAGGCATGGTATGAAGTACTTCGTCTAGAAGCTGGAGGGCACGGTGCAAGTGGATTTCGATCCAGCACGGTGTCTCTTTGATGCTCTGCCTCGGGTAATCAGGTCCCCAACCTTTTACAAAACTCATCCTGAGTATGCATAAGCGGCGGAGGTCATCCACGCCGATTCCAGCAGCAGCTGACAAACCTGGAGAGGAGAGGTTTCAAGTTAAGTGTTTGCAGCCACGCTTTTTTTTTTAAAATCACTTTTTTTGTTTAGCCATTCCCGTTTGCTTGCTTGCTTCTCCACATTCCCGTCCCTCTCACCGCAGCCAAGGCCCAGCGGTATTTCTAGGTGTCTATCACCACAGCTCAGCAATTATTTTGCATTTCTTCCCAAATAAGTTTTCTTTCTCATCGTTCTGTCATCTTGGAAGGGTGTTAAAATACAAAAGGAGTTGGATCTAAGAGTTTCAGTAGTTACTCTGTCTAATAACAAGCTGAACACAGCTGGCAAGCTTCAAATCACAACCACGTCTGGAAGAAAATTTAAATACTTTCCCCAAAATGCCTTCAGTATTTTGGAACGTAGTTGGAAAGCTCCGTTTGGCAGCACAAGGAATCCAGAAGTGGCACATAAAGCAGCCTGACACACCTAAGTACTCACCATTTAAAAAATATTTAAGTGTAGTATCACGGAAATAGAATTTAGCAACTAAGAAAACTCAAAAAGCACCATTACAACCTCCTCCTCTTCTCAAGAACCTTATAGATTTTAAGTCTTGCTAAAAGCTGAGTTGTTTCCAAAGAAGAATGAAAAAGGGGAGCAAACAGTTAATTTACTTACTAATGGCTGGGGCTATTCCACCTACTGATCCCGGTCCTGGGATGTTTCCTGCTACTGCTGCAGCTTGAGCAGCGGCGGCGGCTTGAGCAGTGGCAGCCTGCTGCTGCATCTGACGATGACACTGGCGTAAATCAAACACCTTTAAAAAAAATTAAAAAAATAAATATCAAACTCTGTAGGTTTACCAAAATCAACGAAGGAATGGAGTCCTCAGCTCCCACCTCCAACAAACTGGAGCTCTCTGCTCTCCGAAATAAATTCTTCGGTCGCAGGCTGATGAAATCCCGATTTTTCTTAATTTCTGGGATTGCCAGAAAATAGGCACGCAAATAAAATGAGATGCCAGCAAGTCCAGCTTCACTTTGTCAGGCTTTATCCCTTTTTCGAGAATATGCTAAATTTTGGGCAGCAGTTAATTTAAAAGATGGAGATTGTTTGACAAAATACAAAATTAGTTACTTTGACGGTATCTGGAGGATACTTTCTGTCGAGATGACTTTTTAAATCACTCTAAAGTGACTTGTCAAATTGATTTTTTCCCCCTAAAGATGACTTTTTAAGTGAAGCTGACGATTCTAAGATGATAGCGAAGCCTCTGATTCCACGTTTGATTGATTTCAGTGCCTCACAGCTTCCCTACGACGTGCAAGAACAGAAAGCACGCTGCTTCCCCCCCCAGTTTTCCTCGTGGAGCATCCAAACCAACCTTTATGTATGCACTCGGGTAAATCTTGTGAACAGCATCCCCTGGCGCACGCCCTGCTTCTCTGTCCAGGTAGTAGCTCTGAACGAAGACCGCGTGGTCACTGAGGCATCGAACCCACACGTCACCTTCTCCTTTGCACTCCAGCTGCACCCCTTTCCCTATGTGCAACCTTGGGAAGAAAAAAAAAATTAAAAAAAGAGGTCGAATGCACCTGTGTTTCTAAGATATAAATCAGCACCTCACTAAATAAGTCCTAAAACAATTCTCCAGGAGGCTACAAAGCCCTGATTTAGATTCTGAAGGAAAAACACACACACGCTCCACTCGTACGAGGACTCGAAAGCGTGGTTATTATCGTGAGGATAACAGAGTGTGCGGTTAGGCAAAATCTGGGAAGTCAAAACCCATCTGTAACGCCCCGTAAAGACATATGGGAAACACAGAATGCAGAAGCGATGGCACTCGAGCAGCACGAAACCCACTCGCTGACAATAAGGAGCTGGGATCCCAAACACATTCGGGGTTCTGTTCCGAAGTGTGAAAATCCCACAAGTGCTCCCTAGCAGGGAAAGCGACTCCGAGTGCATACACAAAGCCACATTTTCATGCGGAACTGCGCGCTTGTTTGGATCCCGCCGCAGCAATCCAGGGCTTTGATTGTCACAATGCAACAGCTTGGAAGACACGGGTCTTATTCCTTATTTTATTCCTCATTTTATTCCTTTTCACTCCGAAGAAGGAAAAAAAAAAGTCCTAAGATCAGCTCTCTGGGCTTCCGCATCAAAGCCTGGCGCACGCGTGGTGAGAATGAATGAAAATTCCAGCTAGCTCTCCATCAACCTTCCTTTGTTCCTCTGACAAATGTATATTTTGCAGTCAGTTCTCACATCGCTGTGAGATGGAGAGCTCATTTTCAGCTCGCATACAGAACGGCACGAGTTGCTAATTTTATCCTTGAAGGCACAGCCTTTGAAAGCAAGGAAAAGCAACGTGCTCCGAGGTCCTTGTCACGCAGTTGGCGTTCTGAATGCGTTACAGCAGCGGACTAAAAACCATGCTCTGCTACGGTTAATTCAGTTTTAAAAAATAAAATGTATTGAAAGGGAGCCAGGCGCTGAAAAAATAAAAGAAAATATAAATGTCACCAACAGCTGGAGCTTTTTGGGGTGCAGGATACCTTGCTCTCTCGATAGCTTCTGTTCTATGCACGTTGGAAAGCTGGCCCAGGCAGAAGCGGTCTCCTCCGGAGGGATCCACGTAGCCATCGACGGTAACGATGGGACAGCTCGAAGGGACCTTGAACGTCTCCCCCACTTGCACGTCCATTTCGAAATACGCAATTGAACACCAGTACTCTGGAGCTGGAGAGACAATCAGCTGAGTGAAACCCTCAGAAACCCCCAAAAACCCGTTACAGGCAGCCAGGCAGGCTTGCTGCAACCATTTTTGTCATTCAGGGTAACGCTGCACGTTTAAATAAGCAAGGAGAGGCGGAGAAACCCTGCTCGAGTGCTAGCTTGGAGCAACTGGCTTGTCAAACCTCCTGCAAGGTTTGCTGCCTGTGCGTTAAGTGCTACGAGCTGCTCTCTCCAGACACCTTAAAACCTGAAATTCCCCGAAGTTTAAATTGCTCTGAGCTCCTTTAAGTTTTTTCATCTTCGAATAAATACTCGTGTGCCTGAGTATTACGTCATTATTAACTTATATTAATGGCTTCTGTCATTATTCCTAAAACACAGAGGTTCAAATTCAAAAGAAGGCATCATGAAGTGGTTCCTCTCCTTCTTTCTTCCCCTTTTGAGTTCCTCCCACTAAATTCAGAGTACTTCTTATAAAAAAAAACCCACAAATTCAAAACAACTTTGTTAGCTTGAATAATCCTTAGCATTCTATTTCAGATCTTACTTACCAGGATGATTTGATATAGGAGGCTGGAATGCGAGTTCATTGTGAACTGGCCCTTGAAGAGAAAAGATGCAATTTGTTTTACATGAGGAAAAAAAAAATAAATAAAAGATCTTTCTTAACCTGTTCTTGGTGAAAAAGGGACTTGCAAGGATGCCACGTATCCTAAATCTCAGGGATAGCTGAATGAAGAGGCCAAATCAAGAAAAAAATGCGCACAGAATTACACACTTAGGTGTTTTTTTGAAAATTCAGAGAGCTCAAATTCAGTGGCCACAAATCGAGGAAGGAAAGAATCATTTTATAGAGGTACATGATATAAATCTGTCAGAAACCCAACTTCATGAGCTCCCCGTTCACGGAATAGGTTGCCCAGAACGCTACGCAGTCAACTATAAGAAACCCTCCACGGAGATGGGGGAAAAAAAAAAAAACAGAGAACTTGTTTTCTAAAGAATAAATAGTGAATGTGGTCTCGGTAAAGGTCAAGTCGATTCTTTCCACTTTTATAAACTAACTGGCTTCCTCGCAGGCAGCGGAGGACAAGAAGAAAAGGCTTCGATGTAGTATTATAAGCAACGGCAGCTTTTGCAACAAGATGTCAAAAACAGGCACAACGCCGGGAGGTGTCAAAAGATGCGACTTTCTGAAGTGAGAAGAGGCAGCAGCCAAGAAAAGCTGTGTGGTACCACCAGCCAGTTACCAACATTAATTATGGAAAGCTACATTCGCACACAAAAAACATTTATAGAGTCTCTGCAGCACCGGTAAAGTTCTTAAATCTTGGCGTTTCTGACAAGTAAGGAGCGAAATGAGGTGGGATCCTAACAGAGCAAAATAATTAAATTTGATAACTGGACCTAAAACAATTTTTCTGATCAAGATATGTTGACTTTTCAGCTTTAGTTCACATTATTTTCTCCCCTCTCCTAACAACAAATATATATATATAAATATATAAAAATAAAAATAATATATCCAGCCAGAAACGTCCATCTTTTGAAGGAAAAACAGATCCAAGCAGCAAATTCTGAATCAGCTTCTGGCCAAATGTTTTTCCACAGCGGAAACGTTTACTCCAAGACTGCAAAGTTTTCTAAATGATGGTTTTAGAAAAGAAATGTTTTTTGTTAGATATAGGAAGACATCAGAAATATAGGTGGGATCACTAGAGTGTGTGAATTTTTAATCTTTGCTGTTTTAATTGAGGAAAGTACAAGGAGTTCTTACATTTAACTGTCAGAATATGTTAAATAAAGTGACAGTGGTTCTATAAAAAAAGACACAGGGGTAAAAAAATCAATCACAGGTGACGCAAACAACCATTAAACTAAGCTGAAAACGAAGCACATGACTTGAAAATCTGGAAGACTTACAGTAATGTCCAGGATGCATAGGTGGGTGATGCTGAAGATGGCCATTCTGGTGGTGAGGTATGGTAGGTGTGTAGGCTGCCGTTCGACTTCCAGTCCAAGTTGTAGTACTATCTAGAGAAAGGAAAAAAAAAAAAAGAAAGGAAGAAAGAAAAAAGAAAGGAAAAAGAAAGGAAAAA